>JAVKPL010009753.1:0-39570 GCA_032173675.1 Gastrolobium villosum
GTAAATCAACGAGGCAACACTGGCAGGCTGTCGGGTTCGCAGATAACTCCCAATAGCAATAGCCGTGTTGATATCCGAAGGGCTCAACTCGGATTCATTAAAACGGTAACTTGCGGGGGGAAACCGGAAGTGATCAAACGACCAGCATAAAGGGAACTTTCCCTTTACATCCTCAGTCCCGCAGTTATTAAGAAACCACACCTCCTTTTCAGGATTGGAGGAAACTTTGAAAAACTGATCCTTAAAATGTTTAAAGGAGTCAGTGTAAACTCGGAACAACCTGCGACCTGGGACTCCGCGAACTGTAACCCATCCCTTCCGTTCAGGAGGTTCGCGACCAGTGCGGCAGGATACAACTTGAAAAAAATAGAAAAAGACACAAACTGACGGGACAAACGTCAGATACGCGCAAAAACGTTCAAAAGCTTTTACAAAACCCCAGCCATTGGTGTGGAGTTGAGTGGGACATATGTGCAAATGATTAAGAATTTCCATCTGAAACTCGGTCAGAGGAAATCGAACACCGAGTTGTGTTATCACATCTCGATAAAAAAAGAAAGAGCAGGGCTCATTCTCTGCCCCTCCAGAACACACGGGTTCATCTTCGGAGGGCGGGCTAATATCATAATTTTCCAATTGCCCAACAGGAAGACCAGCCACGTCATCGGAATTCATTCCAGACGTGGTATTTAAAACCTCATATGTTACCCAGGGGAATTGAGCAACTAGAGAAGAGGGGAGACTCGAAACACGACTCGCTCGAACCCGACTCATCTACATCTTCAGGGACACATGCCATTAAAACCTAGAAATGAAAAGCAAACAAAAAGGGTATCAGATGAGGATGGATATACCTGAAATAAAAGTGCTATCAGATGAATCACTAGATGATGACGACGACAGGTCAGAAATTGTAATTGGTTCATTAACTCGGCCGGATAAAGGAATAGGAACTGGAATGCTCCCATGACGACAACTATCAAGGGTAGACTCTGCTAAAGAGCTACATCCTTGCTGGACGAGTTGAGAGCTCAGGTAAACGCATGAAAAACAAGGGCCATCTTGGGGAACAGGAAGAGAAGGGCGAGAATTCCCAAGGCTAGAACTCATAAATCTGGGACTTTCAGATGAAGGAAAGGAAGGATTGGGTGATGGAACCCGGGTAGAATGTGGAACTCGGGATTTGGAGGATATACGGTCTCTTCGACCACGGTCTCTTCGACCACCTTTACGAGGTTTTGAACCACGGTGCCCACGAAGCATGGCTTGCCGTTCCTCCTCTGCGGTCCTGGGAATCCCCCAAAGCCAATAACGGGCACCAGGAGGAATTCGTTCTAACAAGTTGGAGTTCACGTCAACCTCCTGGACGCACCGCAAAACAGGGAAGGAGGATTTCTTCCTTCCCATTTTTAAGAAAGTTAAGGTCAGAAGAAAACGCTTCTTTAACAGGAAATCACGTTTCAGAAAACAGGAAAGCAAGGAAGACGTTAAGCTACGCACACGAAGAGAAGAAAATGCAAGCAGAAGTAAAAACCACAAATACCTGATTATGGAAGCACAAATAGACGAAAGTTGCAGCGAAATGAAACCACAATAAACAGCAGGAGCTTAGAGACAATAGCTGGGCAAATGACAAAGGCAAATGACAAAGAAAAATAGAAACTGCAAAATAAAAAGAGGGCCACAGGAAGGCCAAGGAGCAGGGATAATATGGTCATTCCAAACACATAATGGTTTACAAACGCCAAAACCGCGCGTAACGGGCAAAACAACGTGGGAGTGCTAAAGGCGCAGCCACCCCATCGCCGCAAAAGGTAGGGCTGGCAAAATGGGTTGAGCCCGTCGGGCTGGCCCGCCCCGCCCACCAAACAGGGCGGGCTGGGTTGAGTTTTTCAACCCACCAGCCCGCCAAACCCGCCCCGCCAAACCCACCAGCCCGTCGGGCTCGACCCGTCACGGGGCGGGCTAGCCCGCCAAGCCCCCCTTTTTTTAGGTTACCCAATTATTATGTAATTTCGTGCCCTAGATTTCTCTGCATGCAAGTGGCTTTTTCGCATTGTTGTGGACTGCTCATACAACACTTTGTTACTTGTTTTGTTATTCTGTTTTACCTTGATATGATTTTAATTTTTATTATTATTTCTGAATTGAAAGATGCATATTTATATGTAGATTATTAAACACTGATCTTCTTGGTTTCATAAGTACATTAGGATTTTATGCAGATTTTTATATGCTTTTATGCACACAAAAAAAATGTGTTTTTATGCAGAATTTAATTTTTTGTATTTTATTTTTATATTTTTATATATTTTTTTATTTTAGGCGGGCTGGCCCGTAGCCCGCCAACTCACTCATAAAATGGGCTGGGTTGCTCAATTCAACCCATTTTGTCAAAACGGGCCGGGGTGGGCCAGCCCATTTTAGGTGGGCCAGTGGCGGGCCGGGGCGGGTCGGGGCGGGCTGGCCCGTATTGCCAGCCCTAGCAAAAGGCAATGATTCGACACACTAAAATGATGACACTCATAAATGCGCACGATAAACAAGACTGCATGAAATAGCTGCAGCACGCAAAGGCACGCAAACCATGACACGTGGCCAGACGTGCGTAAAAGAGAGAGATTGACCGAGATCCAAAAAAGAACCACAAACAAAGCGCAACAGATAAGCTATTCCGGGTTATATCACCCGCATTCTCAGACACCCGGGCAACCCGAAATATCGGATAACCTGGCTGGGGGGCAACTGTTATGGATCTGTGCCATGAACCCAGACTAAATGCCCATATGAGCCGGCTTACTTCATAAACCCGGTAAGTAGGCCCACACCAAACGAGCCCATCTCCTCAACCCGGAATATCCCATCGAATATTCCCCAGTTAATACCTGAAACGGGCCGTAGTTATGGAGACGTGATATTTGATACGTAACCTCTGGTAACGGCCGACAAAGCATTGATGATCCCGCGTCATTACAGCTCAGCTACACCAATTCAGATCAGAGGCAGCCCCTATAAATAGGAGGGCTCCTCGATAGAACAAGACACTTGATATTCGATACTCACACACACACTATCACCACATTCATATACTTTGCAGTGATCAAGCTAGGCATAGGGATATCTTTTCCATAGATACCCCTGGTCAAGGCTATACGGTCCAAAGCGATCAATCAACCTAACAAAGGTTGAACATCCCTGTCCACAGGACAGAACACCAATAATATTTCTTCAATTTGAACTCTTCTTTTTTCATATTTACTTTTACAACTCATCAATTTATTATCATTATTTGGTGTTTTTTTAATAATATCTCATCGTATATTCGCATAATTAAAAGAAGACAATCATTATTTGATAACATTATTAACTTGATTAATTTCTGTACCCACCACTAATTATTGTTATTATTATTATTATTAGGGTTTTATAATTCTCATGTTAAATGAGAATTCAAATCTCATATTGTAGAAAAAAAAGCATGTGGGACCCATGTATTAGAAAAACTTATATGTGGGACCCATATCAGTACGAAAATCGAAGGGTGTGTAGGAAAAATTGAAATCTCATGTTAAATGAGAATTATAAAACCCATATTATTATTATTATTATTATTATTATTATTATTATTATTATGTGGATGTAATAGAGCCACACTTATTGCATCTAAAGAAAAATAGATATAAGGTTACCAAAAAGAAAAAAGAAAAATAGATATAAAAATCAAATTTTTAACATGAGTTTACTCAATGAATCAAGTTTCTCGATTGCATATTAAAGTGCAATTAATATTTTTCTTAAGAAAAAACCGATGAGTTCTTATTTTGTTGTTTGGTTCCTTTTAAATCCTTGGTCAGTTTAAAAAACTTAAATGAAGCATTTAAAGCAAAAATAGAAGGCTGCTTTTCCAAGTTGACTTTTACGGCCGTACAATAATATCATGTATAGTTATAATTTCTCACCTTTAATGCTTTCATATTTGATAAGATTATGTTTCTCCATATTTAATAATTTTACATATGTTTATGACAAGTATTCGACTATTATACGTACAGCAGCATAAAAAATATAAACCCCATAATGTTTTATTATATGCCAGGGTAATTTCTCAAACTGAATTAATTGGCTTTCACTACAAAAATGACCCAATCAAGTCCCTTAGTATTATCATATTGAATAGTTATATTAAATTTTCGTCAAAGTAATTTTAATTACATTAATTATTCATTAACTATTTTAATATATAATTCTCATTTCTAATGCGAGTGCGATGCACATTACAGTATAAGATGAAGAATTACTCCAGACCTTGGGAAGTCACCAATACTTGCTGGCCTGCATTAGAGGAGATTGAGTTGACAGCCTTGAAGGATCCTATCTCGGAATTGAGTATCAAGGAAGTTTTCTTCTCCATGAATGCTCTCAAAGCTCCTAGTCCAGATGGCTTCCCGGCTTTTTTCTTCCAAAATAACTGGGATATTATGAAAAAGCAAGTGGTTGATTGTGTGCATCAGATTTGGGAGAAGCCGGATGAGGTGAAGGATCTAAATAAAACCTTTCTGGTTCTCATCCCAAAACTGGAAAAAGCATAAAAGATTAACCAATTTCGCCCGATTGCTCTGTGTTCTGTTCTTTATAAAGGTATCAGCAAGATTATAGTGAGCAAGCTGAAACCCCTTCTCAACAAACTGATTTCTCCTCAACAAGTCAGTTTCGTTCCTAAAAGACAAATCCAGGACAATATTATCATTGCTCAAGAGATGGTTCACTCTATGAATAGAATGAAGGGGAAAAGGGGATTCTTCACAATCAAAATCGACTTAGAGAAAGCCTATGATAGGATGTCTTGGTATTTTATATACAAAGTGTTGTCTGAGATAAACATCCCAGAATCTCTGGTGAATATCATAATGCAGTGCATCACTTCAGCTGAGCTTGAAATCCTCTGGAATGGTTCCAAGGCTGGTAGCATCCTTCCGAGCAGAGGTTTGAGGCAAGGAGATCCAATATCTCCCTACATTTTCGTGCTATGTATGGAAAAACTGACACACTTGATTTCTGATGCAATTGCAAAGAAAGAGTGGAAGCCAATGACAGCTGGTAGAGGTGGACCATCCATATCTCATCTCCTCTTCGCTGACGATTTGTTACTCTTTGGAGAAGCCAACATTGACCAAATCAAGACAGTAATGGAGTGCCTCACAAAGTTTGGGGTCATGTCTGGTCAGAAGGTGAGTTACCCAAAATCTAATATCTTCTTCTCCAAAAATGTTCCAATTGATGTTGCTAATGAGATAGTGAAGATTAGTGATTTTGCACAAACAAAAAACTTGGGCAGATACCTGGAATACAGAATGAAACATGGCCGGACTAGTAAACTTCACTGTGGAGAGATCATGGATAGGGTTAACAATAGGCTCAATGGTTGGAAAAATCAGTGTCTATCTATGGCAGGTAGAGTGACTCTAGTAAAATCGGTCATCTCCACTATCCCTATGTTCCACATGCAAAACAGCTTATTACCTGTGGGTATTTGTGAAGAAATTGAAAAGAAGCAAAGGAATTTCATTTGGGGAGATACTGAGGTTCATAGGAAGCATCATGCAATCGGTTGGGAACACCTTCAACTCCCTAAAAACCAGGGTGGGTTAGGTATTCTCAATCTCCGCAGCCAGAATGAAGCTTTCATCCAAAAGTGTGCTTGGAATATGGTTCAGTCTCCATCTCAGCTTTGGGTCCAAGTCTTGCTATCCAAATATGACAGGAGAAAAGATATGCTAAAAGAGGTAGTTAGTAAACCTTATGATTCTCACTTGTGGAAAAGCATTTGTAAGGTCTGGCCTCAAATGATAAGCAATACTTCTTGGCAAATAGGTAATGGCAAGAAGATTGATTTTTGGAAAGACAATTGGATTGGTCTCAGCCCAAACCTCCTTGCTCATACTCATTCCCTTCCTTCTCAAGAGGTCTTGGATTTAAAGATTAGCAATAGTATTTTCCTTTCTGAAGGAGGCTGGAATGTGCATTATCTTGTGAACCATTTTGACCTTAATGTGGTGAACAAAATTCTTGCCATTCCTCATCCAGATGATGAAGCCGAGGAGGATAGCATAGCTTGGACTAACTGGAACCCTGGGCATTCCATAGTTAAGCTGGCATACAATAACTTGTTAGATTCTAGCAATCCTTCCCCCATCGACTGTTGGGATCGTATTTGGAAGTGGAAAGACAAGGAAAGAGTCAAAATGCTTATCTGGAAAATGTTTCATGATAGAAAGTTAACAAGAGAGTCAATATCAAAGTGGAGTGGTAGTTCCAATAAGTGCCCTTTCTGCCCTGAAGTGATTGAAGATTGCCTTCATGTGTTTAGAGATTGTTGGAAGGCAAGAAAGTGCTGGCTGTTGCCCATGTTGCACCCTCTTCCACCGAGTTTCCTCACTGTGATTTCTTTTAGGGAGTGGATGATTCTGAATCTCACTTCAAACAACAGCAACCTCAAGGATTGGAGAGACTCTTTCTTTACCACTTGCTACTTTTTGTGGTTATGGAGGAATAAGGAAATTCACGAAGAAGGTTTCCAGCGTCCTGAGGATCCTTCAAAGGCTATTGCTGTAGAAATTGAGGAAAATAGGTTCTGTTTGGCTAAGTTTAAAAAAACATTTTCAGGAACTTATCACTCTCAACTTCCTACATCGTGGATTAGGCCTGCGGAGGACTTTCTGAAATTAAATGTGGATGGGGCTGTGCAAGGTAATCGGGCAGCTTGTGGTGGTCTCTTGAGGGATAGGAATGGATTATGGTGTGGCGGTTTCTCAGCCTTCATTGGCTCTTGCATTCCTCTGCATGCTGAACTTTGGGCTCTCCTTTATGGACTTGATTTCGCCTGGAAGCATGGCTGTAGGAAACTAGTGTTGGAAACTGATTCTTCTCAAGCGTTTTGCCTTCTTACCAATCATGGTAATGATACTCGAAAGCTGCCATTGGTAGCTAAGATTCGAGTCTTTTTAATGAGAGAGTGGACTGTCTTATTGAATAAAATTCCTAGGAGTAGCAACACCTGTGCGGATTGGATTGCGAAGAAGGCTTTGGATGATTCCTTTGGGCTCAAATCAATCTCCTTCCCTCACAGCGATCTGTTAAATCTTCTTGCTGCTGATCTTTTGGATCCGGGTCTGAATAAGGTGGCTGCTAGGAGAAATACATGATGATGCTTGTTCCTGGCTTTCTGCTAGTGTTTGATGTTTTGTTTTCTGCTGTTTCTTGTTCTGTTTTTTTCCTTCCTTCTTGTTTGCTGTTCTTTTGTTTTATGGGGGCATTGCCCCTTTCTGTAACCAAAAAAAAAATAAAAAAAATAAGATGAAGAATTATATTAAGCAACGCCCCGCTGGCGGTCTATGATGCACGGATACTTTAAATATCTTGATGTGTTGTGTTTGACATTTTCTGATATTCCAACACTCTCTAACACTCCAATACGCGTTGTAGAGACTCATAAAGGAGTTCAAAAGTTGCGTTGCATTGTATTTTTAGTTTCAACTATTAGATTCGTTGAATTACGATTATCATTTTATTGAGTTTAATGTAAATATTTGAGATATTTTATGTTTCTTTGCAAAATTGACAGGTATTATAATTTTAACTTCATTTTTTTGTTAAATTATTGAATATTAAATATAATATACACGACATAAATTAAAAATATTATTTAATATCAAAACATATCCTAACGTGTGGAAATTTAATATTTTTTAAAATCAATATGTCAGTATATTATGTCACGTACTCGTGTTATATCTCATGTTCGGTATCGATATTCGTACAACATAGCTAGCAATCCTATATATAGTGATGAAAGACTTAAATACTTAGTAACGTAATTTAAGTTTAAATTTCAGTGTCACTATTATATTGAAAAAAATTGCATTAGATAGATTGAGTTTTCAACCTTGGGCTGATTGACTAATATGATATGATTAAAAAAAATTAAATAATGTAATTTGAAAACTATTTAATTAAATGATATAATTTGATTTGTTTTGAATTTTTTTCCATATGATCAAAAGTAATCAAACTATATCATTTTAATAAATAATTTTAAATTATATTATTTACTATCTTTTTAGAATTATATTACATGGGTCAATCAGTCACAACTTCCTTCACACTTGCCACTTGATCTTCCAATTACTCCACGTAAGGAAAATAATTTGTGGGTTTGTCAAAGGGTGAAGAATTTGGGAGATAAGTTATTTCTAACGAGTCCAAAATGATGTTATTTGGGACAAAAAAGTAAGGTGTTTTTCTAATTCTAATATATTGCAAATTAAGTTAATTTTCATTATTATAATTTTTTTATCTTATAACTCCAAAATGACGTCGTTTTGAGTTCAATGGATATAATTTTATCTCCAGTGACTGAAAAATATTTTTCCCATGTCAACATCATAAATGTTTTACTCAATGTCATACTTTGGTCAATAAACCTCTAACAACAGTGTAGTTAATATTATTATTATTTTTTTACAGAAAAAACCTATAAGAGATAATTTGGATGATTTTAATTCCTTTTATATCCTTGCTCAGTTAAAGAAATTTAAAGGAAGCATTGAAAGCAAAATTGAAAGTTTACTTTTCCAAGTTGAATTTAGTGCTTGATATATATATATATATATATATATATATTATAAAATAGGTTATTTTACCTATCACTTTAAAAGATCATTAGATTAGAATCTAAATTAATATTTATTTTTCTCTATCCTTTTTAAATTCTAATATAACGATATTAAAAAGTGGTAGAGAAAGATAGACAGAAAAAATGATAGATAAAATAGTAGGTAAAATAATCCAGTACATGTATTATATACAATCTTTTTCTTTTAGGACAGCTGAATATTACGTACTCTTTCGAGATCTTGTCTACTTTCCTTACAGGGCATGTTGATACAAACAACAAAAAATTAATGCTGCTTCAATTTCATACCTTACAAATCTTTTTTTTGGATAACTACAAATATTTTTCAACGTACGTCAACTGAGAAAGAAGCATATTGAGCGGGAGATTAGGTGGGAGTTGGAGGTGCTCCAACACGTGTCAGGTCTGTTTCTCCTATAAATAGAGCATAGTACATTTCACATATTTCATCACTAAACATCTATTTGATATTCTGATTTTAGTTTTAGTATTGAAAAAATGGTTTCAAAGCAAGCACTGCGCATTCTAGGTCTCTTGGTCATTGTTGTTCTGATCTCCACTGAAGTGGCAGCTAGGAACTTGGGTGAGACTTCCTCTAACTCTAGAACGTGTGATTTTGCATTTTGCTTTTATATTTTTATGGTAAATGTGATGATGACACACATCGTTTGGTACATGTGTTTGCAGTTGAGGTTGTTAAAGAGCAAAATGACGGGGGTGATGTTAAATATGGCGAAAATCAAGGTGGTCGTGAGCGTTGTACGAATGGAGTGGGTCCCAACTGCTTCGGTATCCCTGGAATGCCCGGTATTCCCGGTTTCCCCGGTATCCCTGGTATTCCCGGTTTCCCTGGTATTCCCGGTATTCCCGGTATCCCTGGTATGCCTGGAGCTCCCCCCGCCAGCAAGAGTTAAATTTTCACAAATTCAACTATTAGTTGTAAATCTGGTTACTATTTTTAAGCATTTACTCCTTATTAGGAGTAACTTGGAATAAAATTTCTATTTTCCCTGTCATAACATTCTCGTCTGTATGGTGTGAAGTGCAATGAGAAACAAGTAAAATTTATTAAAATATTAATGAAGTTGCTATTTAATTAGTTTTATTGGGGAAAAGAATATAACAATTTTTATTTATTTTAAAAACTGGCCTTTAAAAATTCACATCACGTTTGGAGTGTAATTATAAAGAAAAAATGGTTGAAATTTTATTTAATTGTAACGTGGATGCGTCGATTGAGAATGTTAATCTTGAAATTAATTATGTGTACTATTAACAAAATTAAACAATTTCCTTTATTCAAAAATATAATAAAATAAAATGACAGTAATCGTTTACCAAGTGATTAAATAGGCAAAAACACTTTTCTAAAATTGTTGGAAAAAAAAATTCAGTTAAAATTGATTAGATAAAATTCTCTAAACTAATGTAGTCAAACATATCACTGTTACTAAAGGGACTGAAGTCATATCAGCGTCACGTAGGGCATTCCTATCACTATAAAACTTTGAAAGACCATAACTTTTGACTTTGGTATGCAAATCAGATGAATTTTTTTTATTCACATAACTTTTTGAAATTTACACAATAATACCTCACTTGACATGTTTATCTCCTACAAACAAAGTTCAAATTTGTAACAACGATACCACAATCACAAGAGCTTTTAAATCCAGAAGCTCCCGAGTTCTTTCTGAACCAACACTATGAGCTGCAACACATGTCATCAATTGACATATTTTATCTATGTGAATGATGCTATTTAGGGCCTGTTTGGTGTGATGTATAAGACTTGATATTATAAGCTTATACTATACTTTATGATATTTTCAGTTGTTTGGTGTGACCATCGTATAGTATAAGCTTATAAATTAGAACCCTTTAATACATCAAAATGATGTATAACTTAATCAGGCATAAGAGGGTGAGATTAGGCCTGATAAGAGATTGATGTATTAATATTGCTTACAAGTACAATTCTCAAGAACCAATATATCATTTCAGTATTAATATATTAAAATAAATTTTTTAAATATATTAATTTTTAAAATATTGGAGAATATTATCTTATACAATACCATATCAAACGCTGGATAATGTTAAAATTTAATGAAGTTTTATACTATCAGGTCTTATCATATACTATGCACCAAACATGCCCTTAATTTCTTTTCTAATTTTTCAGCTATCCAACACTAACAAATAAAAACAGTGGTTTTCTCTCTATCAATGCGTATAGGAAAAAACGTATAACAACGTTTCTTCTTACGAAAAGCCATAAGTACTGATCTTGTTGCTAAAAAAATCGTTGGCCTCATAGGCTAATAGTGGGAAAATTGTACTAGAAATTGATGGAACGAGCTACAGCTCATGTTGTTGGTTTGGAAAGAATTGAATGTTAACGTTGTTGTGATTGTGGAACTATTATTGCAAACACGAACTATGTTTGTGGAAGACAAAATTTGAAAATGAGGTGTCATTACGTAGATCTCGAAAAGTTATGTGAAATAAAAAAATACCTAATTTGGATACGGGAGTCAAAAGTTATGGACTTTCGAAGTTTTACAATGATGAGACTGCCATAATCGGTGATATATTTGGCTGTATTAATTTGAAAAAACTTATCCCAATTAACTTTAATTGGATAATTATTTTGGCCAACAGTCTTGGAATGGTGCTTAATTTAGCCGATTAAATATTGTAGAACTAAGAAGTTATATATCTAAGCTAATTCTTTTGATTAAAGCAAATTAATTTTAAACAAATTCTTAATTAATATTTTTATTAATACAAGGTCAATACAAAAAAATTGGATTACCTAGTGATCCTTAATTGGTAAATATTCAATCGTTGAAAAGAAACACTTTATACTATTTTATAATTCAATAAGAGCAAGATAATTATAAAAATTGAAACGAATAATGAATTAAGAAATCAATTTAAACAAAGTTTATACTCATTTAAATAATAAAGATAAATTTCGTTGGAGAAACTTCATAAAAACAAAACTATCTAACAATTTATGGGAAATAATATTTGCACATTAGAAAATTTAAACCAGCTTTACATATTTTTAATAATAAATAAAAAAATTTATAAATTATAATATAATCCTACTTTTTTCTCCAGGAATAAACAAAGTATAAAAAAGATGTAATATTATTTTTTGGTGATGAAAGATGCAATATTTCTTTCTGTACAACTAACATTACTTACGTGTTAGCTAGTCATCAATGTGCCATTGATCATTAGTTATGACTAATATGATTTTTTAACATGTAATGATTTAGTTTAAATACTTTTTTATCCATCTCTTGTAATTAAATAACCGATTGTATAATTTACCAAAAAAAATAACCGATTGTATATTTCAATAATTTTTTTACAGCAACTTTTTTTTAAAAAAAAAAATTCAATTGAAAAATTGAATTTCCCTGTTAGTATATCTTCCAATTACTAACATAAATCAAGGACATGGCCAATAATTTATACATGTGACGTGATAGTTCACTGTATTATTATTAGTGGAGTTATAAGTAATTTTAATTTATTTAAGTCCATCAATATAAATAGATTAAAAAAATGAGATTAATATAATTAGATGATATCTTTATATATATAATAATTACCATTAAATTCATTAAAATATTAGTTCAATAACTTTTATTAATGATTACACAATAGAGTAATGAAAAATCTTTTTAAACTAAATTTTTTGGCACATTTATTGATATAATATATTTTTACAATATTTTTTGAAATAATATATTTTGAAAACTATTTATTAAAATAATATCATTTAACCAAGTTTAGTTATGGTGTGAGAATTATAACCATATAAAAATTAATCAATGTGAGAAGAAAGAGAAAAAAATATTGGAATCGGTATTTTTATAATCATTACAGTTGATCCACCTTTATATGATTAGAATCTATGTAGCACGGACACCGACACGGGACACGTGACACGATACGACACGACACTCCGACACGTTAATTCTAAAAAATGTTGGATTTCGACACGTTAGGACACGTTTTGATATTAAATAATATTTTTAATTTATATAGTGTATATTATATTTAATATTCAGTAATTTAATAAAAAAATGAATCTAAACTTATAATATTCTTAAATTTTGCAAAGAAACATAAGATACCCCAAATATTTATATTAAATTTAATAAAATAGTAATCACAATCCAACGAATCTAATAATTGGAACTAAAAACTCAACTCAACGCAACCTTTGAACCTTTTTTTGAATTTTTATAACGCATGTTGAAGTGTCGGGGAGTGTCGGAGTGTCCGAGAGTGTCGGGAAGTGTCGGACACGACACGTCAGGATTTTTGAAGTGTCGGTGCTTCATAAATTATAATCCTTCCCATAACATGCTCATGATGACTAACACATGAGAGAAACTATTCCCAAAAAAAATGAGAGTTTTACTTGTTGAAAAAATAATAATTTGGAGATCAAAATGGCATAATGGTCGTCATCTAATATGACCAAAAATATAATTAGTATTTTTTTTTGTTGGGAAAAAATGATGAGAGCTAATTTGATTGATTTTGGCGTTGACCATGCAAGTATTGCATTTGATCAAAATTTTCAAACTTTTGTTATTCAAAAACAAAAAATTCAAACTTTTTTCTTTCTCAATTAAAGTGAAAGGTATTTGTGTCACACCACTCAAATTGGGGTACTTTTTTGTGATGTGTGTATAGAAAAAAAAAATTTAATTCAAATATTAATTTTTTAATGGAAGTAGTAGGTACACTAGATATATCCAAAATACTCTGTAATTAAAGAAACTTAAAAGAAAGCATTTAAAGCAAAATTAAGTGTAAGTTAATTTTCCTAGTTGACTTTGGTGCTCGATATATTTATTATGGGTTTTATAAGAGTTATCTTATAGGAATAATAGTTGTGTAATGTTATAGAGATTCATTTTGCGTGCTGTAGTTTTTTTTTTTAGTTTCAAAAGCTACGGGCCCCACAAAATATTGTATGTGTAGAAAATTTTTTGTGATCATATTAAATGACAAATGCAAAACTCATTTATTATATATCATATTTTATTCTATAACTAATGCTAGACAGTAGAAATGCAGAGTATTATATAAACTTTTGAGATCTTATCTCCTCCACGCCTGCCTATAAATAGAGTATACTTTTCACATTAGTTTTCACATCTTTCATCAGCAAACATCTATTTGATTCAGGTTTTAGTTTACTACTGAAAACATGGTTTCTAAGGAAGCCCTACGCATCCTAGGCCTCTTGGCCATTGTTGCTATGATCTCCACAGAAGTGGCAGCTAGGAACTTGGGTCAGACTTCCTACAACCCTAGAATGTGTGAATTTGTGTTTTGCTTTCTATTCTCACCAACTATAAACTCAACAAGGAGCTCTAACATTTTGTTCTTGTTTAACAATCTAGCCATGGTTATTTTGCCTATTGATTGTGCAATTACTACTACTCAAATTGATTAGACTTGCATG
This sequence comes from Gastrolobium villosum, assembly GCA_032173675.1. Lineage (NCBI taxonomy): Eukaryota > Viridiplantae > Streptophyta > Magnoliopsida > Fabales > Fabaceae > Gastrolobium > Gastrolobium villosum. The sequence continues at coordinate 14,196 of JAVKPL010009753.1, forward strand.
CGTTCATTAATCATAATACGTTACTATTTTAGTGGCAAATGTGATGATACTCATCGTTTGATTTGTTCACGGTTTGATGTGTTTGCAGATGAGGTTGTTAAAGACGTCGATGATATCAAATTTGAACAAAATGCTTGTCTGAATGGAGTAGGTCCCAACTGCTTTATTCCTGGTTTTGGTATTCCTGGTTTTGGTATGCCTGGTGGTGGTGTGCCCGGCGGAGGTGGTTACGGTGGTGCTCCTGGCGGTGGTGTGCCTGGCGGAGGTGCTCCCGGAGGAGGAGCTCCCGGCGGTGGTGTGCCTGGCGGAGGTGGTTACGGTGGTGTTCCTGGCGGTGGTGCTCCCGGTGGTGGCGCTCCTGGTGGTGGAGCTCCTGGAGGTGGTGCGCCTGGAGGAGGTGGTTACGGTGGTGCTCCTGGAGGAGGTGTTCCTGGCGGTGGTGCTCCCGGTGGTGGCGCTCCTGGTGGTGGAGCTCCTGGCGGCGGTGCGCCTGGAGGAGGTGGTTACGGTGGTGTTCCTGGAGGAGGTGTTCCTGGCGGTGGTGCTCCCGGTGGTGGCGCTCCCGGTGGTGGAGCTCCTGGTGGTGGTGCGCCTGGAGGAGGTGGTTACGGTGGTGCTCCTGGAGGAGGTGCTCCCGGTGGTGGAGCTCCTGGCGGTGGTGCGCCTGGAGGAGGTGGTTATGGTGGTGCTCCCGGTGGTGGCGCTCCTGGAGGAGGTGCTCCCGGCGGAGGTGGTTACAGCGGTGCTCCTGGAGGAGGTGCTCCTGGCAGTGGTGGTGCTCCTGGAGGAGGTGCACCTGGCGGAGGTGGTGCTCCTGGAGGAGGTGGATACGGTGGTGCTCTTGGTGGTGGTGGTGGTTATGGTGGTGGTGGTGCTCCTGGAGGAGATACTCCTGGCGGTGGTGTTTCTGGCGGAGGTGGTTACGGTGGTGCTCCTGGAGGAGGTGCGCCCGGTGGTGGTGCTCCTGGCGGAGGTGGTTACGGTGGTGCTCTTAGTGGTGGTGGTTACGCTGGGGAATATGGTGTAAGGGCTTAGTTACCATGTGGGGAATGGTTAGAGTTATCCCTAGCAAAAATTATGTCAATGTGTAATTCTTTTTTTATTGTGTTTGGTTGTGCTTTTACTTTTACAAAAGCTGCTTTTTTTTTTTGAAAAAAAGTAATTTTGATTATTTTTATTGACTTTTTGAAGGTTGGCTTATGAAAAAAGAAAAAGCAAAAAAAAAGAGATAAAATTTGACTTTTTTTCAAAAATTAAAATTTGTGACTTCTAGGAGAAGTAGAAGCCAAAAGCAACATTGTTGACCATCGTGGACACATCTTACCTTTACGGGGTGTTTGGTACACACAGAATATTTTTTTTTTTCAAAAATCTCAATTTTTAAAAATATGATGAAAATATTCAGTTTCTAATAATATTCAAAAATTTAAAATTTAAAAAAATTCAATTTCCCAAAAATCCTACAAAATGTCGCCTACCAAACGGCCCCTTAATGCCTTCGACCTGAGTGCATGGACAAGGGACACCTTACCCAACCCTGTTGCATTCTCAGTTACCACAACCACCATCGTTCTTAGATTGATTTTGTCACTCTCTAATACATTTGGTTTCAAGAATCTAACTACAATTTGTTTTTTATCATCTTTCTTTATCTTCCCGGCCTCTCTTTCTCTCGTGAGAGAATCTACAATTGTTGAATCCTATCCCCCTAAATCTTAAAATTTCAGGGGTATCGTCCTTTGAGACCCAAAAATAGATAAAATCTTTCAAATCTCGTTGACCTTCCATCACCAGAATTGAATTGAAATCGAATTTTCGATTAACAAACACGGATCGGTGACATGATGAAGGTGAGGGCTTCAAACTCGTCAATGACAAGGGTGACTTGGGAGGAGAATGCGGTGAGGATTTTGGAGAGTTTCAAGTGCAGGTAGTAGTGAAGCTCGCGAGGAAGGTAGTCTCTAGCAAGGGAGCGGAGACGCATGATGGTGGTAGGGAGGGAGCGGTGGAGACCACTGTTTGAATGGTTCCGTGATCAAAATTAGAATGTGGGAAGTGAAAAAAAAGGTGGTCTCCAAAAATGAAAGAGAGAGGGCACAATAGACATTTTATACTTAAAAGGTGCTTTTTATTTTAACATCCAAATGATATTTTTATTTAAAATCACTTTTTAAATATTGAGTAGGGATATTCTTATTACCAAAATTTTATACTACCAACTCATTACCTATCTAATCACCATTGGATCAACATTTTCTCTTTTTTCAAAAACTTTTTAGCATTCTCTCTCTTTGATTCAATGATGATTAGATAGGTAATAAGTTGGTACTAGAAAATTTTGGTAGTAAGAATATCCTTCTTCTTAGATATTATACCCAAACACAAAATAATTTTGAATTTTTAAAAATACTTTTAAAAAAAACTCATAAAAAATTCTTTTTTCAAAAATCTATACAAACATGCCCTTAATACAAGTAGTAGAAGTGTCTCCACCATACTAGATTGTTTTCCCTGAATATTAATTGAGGAAGGATATTCTTACTACCAAAATTTTTTGCTACTAACTCATTACCTATCTAATCACCATTGGATCAACATTTTCTCTTTTTTCAAAAACTTTTTAGCATTCTCTCTCTTTGATTCAATGGTGATTAGATATGTAGTGAGTTGGTAGTAGAAAATTTTGGTACTAAGAATATTCTTCCTCATATTAACCAGTGATTTTTACTTTGGCTTTACAAATGTTTCTAAATTTATTCTTTCATTGTATTTAATATCCTTCTCTATAACATCTATTATCTAGAATAAAAATCCACTGAACTATACAACCTTCACTGTCATATCAAGTTAGGAGTCTAATTATAAACAAAGAATGATTTATATTTTATTTTACGGAGATATAATGTCTTATGTTTCATTGTCTCATGCAACACAAAAAAAAATTTAGATATAATCCACTTATTTTTCTTTCTCTCTCTTCTCTTTAGTAAGTCTTTTCTACTATTTTAAATGTTGCATGAGATAATTTGTTTTATGTAACATGATAAACAATATCCGCTTATTTTATTGTATCGCGGATGCGTTGATTGAGAATGATGATCTAAAGTTAACTATGTGTTTTATTGACAAACCTAATTTTTTTTTTTAAAAGAAAAACTTCAATTAAACCCAGGTAAGTTTTCTCATAATTACTTATCCTTTTCCTGGAATTTTTAATCATTTACGTCTCTATCTAAATTTTTTTATCACTTTCCCCCATATCTTCATTTTCCATCCAAAACTAAGTTATCTCTGTTAATTTTTTTTTTAAAAAAAATACCACAACTACCCTTAAAACCAAAAAAACACTAAACCTGAAAATGATTTAGTCCAAAACCTATCAAGTGCGGAACCCGCATACAGTGCTTGCAAGAGAATAAATTTTGGATAATAAAATGGCACATGAGACAGTGCCAGGTTATAAATTATATAAACCGTGACGGCAGGTTGGAACATCCTAGATAATCCAATAGACCCACCCATACCATTCAACATGTATCCTCTTAGCTAGAAAGAAATTAATTACATGAACCGCGCACATTTGAATTACCATATAAAATGGAGGACTGATACAAATAATAGTGAGTGGGGGTATCAATGGATCATACCAATTTTAGTATTTTAGATCCATTTGAATTACATGACTGCGATGGAAAAATTGAGACGTGGGGTTGTTGTTAGTAAACAATTTTTTGTGTTTGCAGTATGATACAGACCAACAATTCCAATACAGAAACAACTCAAGAACAGTATATTGATATTGCTTTGGATCAACCAGTTACAATAACAAAGACAATATATTGCTATGGGAAATTACATGGACAATAATGGAAGAGACAAATTACAGTAATAAAAAGAGAAAATAACAATGATAGTTCTAGAGCAATTGAAGAGGCTCTAGTCTCTCCCAAATCACCTAAAAGGTGCCCAAAAGTCCCAAGTCCAAAGGTGATCCCCAAAATGATCCTCCACTTGCAATTAGTAACCAACCTCCTGTGATGCCATCCGCATGACTCTAACCACTTGATTTCCCTCTAACCAACTAATGCTGACTTAGCAATTGTAAGTGGGGTTGTACTCCTCTGCTTCTCTTTTCATATACCCTTTTCTAATTATTTCTAGGCACAATCGTATCAATACTCCCCCCCTTTTAAGCACCTTGTCCTCAAGGTGCAGATAAGCTCTTAAGAACTTTAATCCGGGATCCCACTGCTTGAATTGAAGGGATGCCTTTATGCAAGACGTATAGTTACTTCCTCCAGGATCCCAATGAGCATCCATGTAGCTTGGGAAATCATGACAAACAAGAAGGAAATCATTATGGCAGTAACTAGGACTTCCATCAAAAGACGCAAGCATGGGGCTATAGTCAACTTGAGGATTTCCATCAAATTGCATATGTCTTGTGTCACTTGCTTTCATGCCTATGTTGCTTACAAGAATCAGCACCTTCGCCACAACTACATGGTAATTTGGGACAAACACCACCTTTGCATTAGGATTGAAATATCTCAAAATAGAAATAAGTGGTATACAGATTAAAGCTGTCAGAACATTATCAGATTCAGGAAACCTATGATAAGTATCTTCTCCCAAGCTATCAAGAAAACCATAAACAGTAGTAAGAAAAATGCACAATCCTGATTCATTTTGCAAGATAAAATTTTTCTCCCAACTAACGGACTTCCCAATATCAAAAGTATAATCCCAAATTTCCAGTACCTCACACTTCCTAAGTTCCCAACTCAACGTAAGAGAAGATGAGTTTGTAAAGGTCTCACCAGAATCACTAATTCCCACTGCATATGTCCGAATAATGTGCTTCTTTTCCACAATAATTGGGATAGCATAGGATTGATCTTGGCTCCATTTGCCCGAAACTTGGGCTGGACATGCAGATTGGCCCAATCCCATTCTTGACCCAGATTCTTTTCCTTTCTCTTTTGCTTGCATCCTATTCTGCCGACTCCCCCCATGGCAATGTTTCCTCTCTTCGTGGTCATTGATCTCCTCCTCCGGTATCAACAAAAAGAACAAACAAACCTTACATTGTTGGTTTGGGTTCCAACCATCGTCAAAACTGAAAAATAAGTCATTCTGCGACCTCTTCTGGATCTCCTCATGCAAAAGTGGCTGCCCATCGCCCTTGCATCCATGGCTGCCATTGCCTGCTGCTGTTCTAACGTTCCTTGCTAGCGACGGTGCTAAGGTTGCTGGAAAGGAGATTGTGACCTCTTGAGGCTGCTTGCGAAATGAGTACCCCATTATTCCCAACATAATGGGCAACGGGTCATCTTGACCCCAATTAGTTTGACTGGACTGGGCTGATTTGCAGCTGATTTGGGCTTGACCCCTTGCGTTGGTAACGTGGCCCACTATCTGCAATTCCTTTCCTAACCAAAATCGCCACCTCTCAGTTGCAACCCATTCTTGCATCTTTGTCTTCCTCCCATGACTGCGTCTTGAAGATGCGTCCTCTCCATTGTGAAGGTGCAGATCTGGTGACTGTTGTGTCACTGGTTTATGCGTCGCTTTGTCCCAGTCCTCTCTCTCTTCCATAGTTTCTTTCGCTTCACTCTCCTTCGCATCAATCGCATTTTCGGAATCTGTCACTTCTGTAAGCGCATTCGACCCTTCTCCTCCGTCGTTCCCTTCTCTCTCTTCCTCGCCGTCCATGTCCACCACCAAAGGATGCAATTGACGGACCTGACATCTGTGGTTGGGACTCCAGCACTCAACGGACTTGAAACACAACCCACAAGGCTGTCGATCATGGAACTCAGCCTGGGAAAACCGTCGCCCCTGACCCGAGCAGCTCTCCACCGCGCGGCTTCCGGTAACAGATGTCGAAACCTTCGTTGTCGTTCCTTCCTTAGGGTTTGTTGGTTGCTTATTTTGCTGACCTGCATTCGAAAATTTGGAACCCACCATTAGTGACTTAACCGGGTTTGGGCTGTTTGTCAGCCCTTGGCCCATCTTCGATGCCTTCCACCCCTTAGCCTCAGATGGGCCTGAACCAATTCGCTGGCCCACAACTACACTAGTCAGTCCTTGAGCCCAGTTTCTCCCAAATTGCCCTAATCCTTCCTCCTTCCACGTTGCTTTCTGTTTTTCGATCTTCAAGGAAAATTTCTTCATCTCCGTCAAGCTGAGCGCCGGGAACCTCAACAACTCTTCCCTGATACTGTCGCGCACGCCGGACAGCCATGCTTCCATGAGTAAATCTTCGTCTTCTAGCCGAAAGGCACCCACCGTCTTCTCAAACTCCGCTCTGAATTCTGCAACGCTCCTTCTCTGTTTGAGCGCGTACAATGTCCGGTAAGGGTTATCCAACAGCTCCGGTTGGATTCGTCTGGTCATCCGAGCATTCGAGCTAAGCCTCCTATTCCTTCTTCGATTTCTTTCCTCGCGTGGATCTGGTTCGTCATCCTCGAGGTTGTTCTTCCCATCTTTGGAACGACTCGGTCGTCTCCTCCTGACCATTTCGTCTAATCGCCGAATAATATACGCTATTCCCCTTTCGTTAGCGTCCATCTTTAATAGAACATCTTCGTGTCGAGCATCATTAGCGTCAAGTCTTCGAATCACTTCCTCGTATCTTGCTTCGTCCTTGCGCAGCTCCTCTTCTACATTCTCCAATCGGTTCTCCATTCTTCTGGTAGTAACTATCCCACAGAGCTCCAAGATCGGAGCTCTGATACCAATTGATACAGACCAACAATTCCAATACAGAAACAACTCAAGAACAGTATATTGATATTGCTTTGGATCAACCAGTTACAATAACAAAGACAATATATTGCTATGGGAAATTACATGGACAATAATGGAAGAGACAAATTACAGTAATAAAAAGAGAAAATAACAATGATAGTTCTAGAGCAATTGAAGAGGCTCTAGTCTCTCCCAAATCACCTAAAAGGTGCCCAAAAGTCCCAAGTCCAAAAGATGATCACCAAAATGATCCTCCACTTGCTATTAGTAACCAACCTCCTGTGATGCCATCCGCGTGACTCTAACCACTTGATTTCCCTCTAACCAACTAATGCTGACTTAGCAATTGTAAGTGGGGTTGTACTCCTCTGCTTCTCTTTTCATATACCCTTTTCTAATTATTTCTAGGCACAATCGTATCACAGTACTTGCAGACAATGGCACCTATATAGATCCGTCAGTGTGAGATCAAGTGAAGAGAAGAGAGAACTAACGTAAATCCATATATTTTTATGCATATGTAGGAGGTAAAATGAAATTATCTCCTAGAACATGATAAACTTTTATCCCTTAAAAGAAATATAAATAACACTAGAAATAAAAACATAACAATAAACAATTAAGAAGAATAATAAAATAAAGCAAAATAAAAATATATAAGAGAGAACATAACATAAGAGAGAGAAAAAAAATAAGAAAGTAAAAAATAAAAATAAAATTAAACAAATAAAGAGATAAAAATAAAGAAAAAGGAAGAAAATAAATAAATTAATAAGAAAAGAAAAACTGAAAGGAAAAAAATGAAATAAAAGAAAGGGAAAAAGGAAAGGTAAAGAAAAAAAAAAGGAAAAATAGGGGAAAAGAACTAAATGTAGCATATAGAATATAGAATAAAAAAATGGATCAAACTCTCCACAATACTAAAATCTTTCCTTCAATCTGTCCTAACTCCTAAGATACAACGTCTACCAATTTACATCCCACACCTTTAAATTTTATTTTTATTTTAGTTATGTATCGCGTAATTTTAATATAATGATAAGCTTAAAGTCACGTCAATCTTTGAAAAATAACTTTTTAATTGCGTAATTTTAAAATTAAATTTTTTGTAAACGCATAGTTTTTATTTTGAATAATTTATTTGATTAAATATTACAGAACTAATAAGTTATAATATCTAAACTAATTTTCTTGATTAAAGCAAATTAATTTTAATAATAAAACTTAGAACAATGGGTTAGGCGCGTTAAGCTACGCGCGCGATCAATTTCACTCTGCTAGGGTTTTTTTTTCCCTTGTTCGTTTTGTTTGTTCTTGGCTTCAATGGAGGTAGCGGGAGATAGGATCGGTGTTACTTTGTCTATGGATAGGAAAAGCTCGAAGAGAACCAAAAGTGGGGACGAGATCCCTACGGAGGTCCGTTTGAGAGAGGCGGTGAAAGACTTCCAAGCTGGATCTACTGGCATGGTGAAGCAAAGGACCTTCGCGGAAGTAGCTGGGGAGGATCTTGGGGTTGCGGGCGATTCGCTTCCCTGGTTGGTTGATGATGATGAGCTGGATCTGGAACCTTTGGACCCTAGTTTGGGTGTGATTTCTGAGTGGGGTTTCCAGACGATCTATAGAGAGGATGGTTCCGTTGAGATCAGAAGCAACAGGGAGGCTAGAGCTAGGATGTGCCAGAGATGGAAGAATGCTCTTATCGTCAAGCTCCTGGGCAAGAAGGTGGGGGTGGGCTTCATGAAGAGGAAGCTTGATCTGCTCTGGGCTAAGGCAGGAAGCATCACTGTGGCTGATCTAGGTAATGAGTTCTACTCTGTTCGTTTTAGTAGTCTGGAGGATCTCAATTTGGCCATTACTGGTGGGCCATGGATTATATTAGGGCATTATTTAGCCACGAGGAAGTGGGAGCCCAGGTTTGATCCTGAGAAAGCCAACATTCATAAGGTGGCTGCTTGGGTTAGATTACCTGGTGTTCCCCAGGAATATTGCGAATTTCCTTTCCTCAACCAATTGGGAGCTGTGATTGGGAAGGTTATCAAGGTGGACAGAACCACCTCAACAGGTGATAGGGCGAGGTTTGCTCGTGTTTGCATTGAAGTGGATCTCTCTATGCCGCTGCGGGGGGAGTATATTCTTGATGGTAGTAGAAGGAAGGTTGAGTATGAAGGGTTGTTTCTGATTTGTTTGAAATGTGGGAGGTATGGGCATAACTCTAGTGCATGCCCTGAGTTTGTGAAGCCTGCTGCTCCAACCACGACTGATAAGGTTCCTGACCAGCCCGAGGAGAAACCTTGCACGCAAGGAGTTGGTGCCTGGATGGTTGTCCAGCGAAGGAAGAATTCAAATCAGACTTCTCAGAAGAATAACTCTTCATCCAATAGAAAATTTGGTGTTGATATCTCTAACAAGAGGAGTTCTAATGTTAATGGAGCTGCTTCCAGCAGTGGCCTCAAGGGGCAGGAGGGTGCTCATGGTAAAAGCCCTGTTGGTATTCTTCCGGTGCTTAAGGAACTTAAGGAGAATGAGGCCTCCTTGGAGAAGCCTCAGGCTGGTGGGGTTGGGATGGAGTTTAGTGCTACTGCGTCTTCGCAGGTCAAGAAGGCAGCTGGTTCGAAGATCAGCCTTCCTGGAAGTAAAAAGTCAGGTGCTAAGGGTCCTAGTGTTAAAGGAAATGGGGCTGCTCCTAAGGCCAAGCCCAGTTCTGTGATTAGTAGTGGGGATGCTTCTTGTAAGTCCGACCAGAATGCTATCCAGCCGAATGCTCATTTTAATGGGAAGCTATGGAGTGACTTGGTGATGGAGGAGGATTGCTCCTGGTCTGAAGGCAAGGCCAGGCAGGCTTTTAAGGTCTCTCCTGTGGGCAGTGGGGTCCCTTGTTCTGAAGCTGAACCCCCTGACTCCAGCAAGGGTAATGTGATCTCCAGGTCAGATGGACTTTCAGGTATGGAAGTTGAATTTTCTTCTAGCTCTGTTTTGGGTTTTCCTTTGCATGAGGAGATTGGAGGTAGTTGTGATAAGGAGATGCTTGATCCAAGTGATCAATTGGCTGTCAATAGTGTGCGAAGCTGCAAGAACTTAGTAGCCTTGCATTCTCATTCGAATTCTTTCTGATTTCGTTGGTGCCTGGTCTGTTTTTTCTCATTATTGTTATGATGATGAACAACAACATTTGTGCTTGGAATTGTAGAGGAGTGGGGAAGAAATCTTTTCCTGCACTTATTAGGGATATTAAATTTAGGTTTAAAATTAAAGTGTTGGCCCTGCTGGAAACCAGATTGCATGGTGACAGGGGGGAAGCTGTTTGTAGGAAGCTGGGTTTTTCTAAATACTTCAAACAGGAGGCTGTGGGGTTTTCTGGTGGTATTTGGGTGTTGTGGGATGAGAGAGATGTTGAGGTTGTTGTTATTCAATCTCATCATCAATTTGTTCATTCCAGAGTTCGTTATTTGGAAGATAATAGAGAGGAATTAGTTACTTTTGTGTATGGTAGCCCGAGAAGAGGTGAAAGAGAGATTCTGTGGGAGAATTTGGTGTCTCTGTCGAGTTCTGTGAGTCTCCCTTGGATTGTGCTTGGGGATTTCAATTCAGTTTTGTTGCAGTCTGAGAAAGTGGGAGGTTTGGAGGTTTGCTGGAGGAGTATTCTTGAGATGCAGGGTTGTCTTGATGAGTGTGGTCTTTCTGATATTGGCTTTAAGGGTCCTAGCTTCACTTGGAAGAGGGGCAACCTGCATGAAAGAATTGATAGGGCGTGTGCTAATGAGGAATGGAATTTGGCTTGGCCTAACAGGTTTCTGGGACATCTTCCTTTTTTCAATTCGGATCATAGGCCAATTCTGGTTAGTAATTACAAAAATACCCGTGAGTTGATTGGTGTTAAGCAGTTCAAGTTCCTTGCTGCCTGGTTGACTAACCCAGGTTTTGGTGATATTGTTAAGAAGTGTTGGGAGCAGAATGGGGCCTGGTCTGATGCTAGAAGAGAGTTTGAGGTTGAAGCTTCTAACTGGCATCATCATGTGTTTAGAGAGGAGATGAGGCAAAAGCATAGACTTTATGCTAGGATCCAGGGCATTGACATGGAGCTGGATTCGAGATTTGATAGGGATCTGGTTAGGTTGCAGGGTGAGCTGTGGAAGGAGTTGGAGTTGATCTTGCTGAGGGAGGAATTGACCTGGTTTCAAAGGTCGAGAATTTCTTGGTTGAATTTTGGAGATAAGAACACTAAGTTCTTTCATTCTACTACCATTGCTAGAAGGAGAAGTAACAAAGTGATGGCCATAAGGAATGAGAGTGGGGAGTGGACTGCTGATTCTAATGATCTTGTGAATACGGCTGTTAGCTACTTTGAGAAGTTGTTTTTGGTGGAGGAGGGGGTTTTTGAGGAGTATCCCATCAAGGATGCTTTCCCCAAGTTGGTGACTGGTGAGTTGGTTAAGTTAGCTAAAATTCCTGATGAGTTGGAGATTAAGAGAGCCATTTTTAGAATGGGTAGATTTAAAGCCCCTGGTCCTGATGGGTTGAATGCTGCCTTCTACCAATCGCAGTGGCATATTGTTGGAAAGTCTGTTTGTGACTTGGTTAGGGGCTGTTTTGTTGATCCTTCGAAGATTCAGGAGATTAATCAGACTCATTTGTGTTTGATTCCTAAAAAAGTTAATCCTGAATCTATGAAAGACTTTCGGCCTATAAGTTTGTGTAATGTTTCGTACAAGATTATTACTAAGATCATTGCTGACAGATTTAGGGAGTTGATGCCTAAGTTGGTTAGCCCGAATCAGTGTGCTTTTATCAAAGGGAGGAATAGTGCTGATAATATCCTTGTGGCTCAAGAGATTATTAACTCCATGCAAAGGAAGAAGGGTGATCAGGGGTGGATGGTTATTAAAGTTGACCTTGAGAAAGCCTATGATAGGCTTAGCTGGGAGTTTATTCATGACACCTTAACTGAGTTGAGTCTTCCTAGTAGCTTGATTTCTGTCATTGATAAGTGTGTTGGCACCAGTGAGCTGAATATGCTCTGGAATGGCAAACCTACTAGGTTCTTCAAACCTTCCAGAGGTATAAGGCAAGGGGACCCTATATCCCCTCACCTTTTTGTTCTCTGTATTGAAAGATTGGCCCATTTGATTCATGTTGCTAATGAGGTTAAAGCCTGGAAACCTATTAAGCTCAGGAAGAATGGCCCCCCTATTTCTCACTTGTTTTTTGCTGATGATATCCTTCTTTGTTTGGAGGCTTCTGTGGAGCAAGCTTTTGTGGTTAATCAAGTCCTCAGGGTGTTTGCTTCGAGTTCTGGTCAGAATATTAGCCTGGATAAGACTCGTGTTTTCTTCTCCAAGAATGTTAGCTTCAACAGATCTAAGGAGATTAGTGATTGCTTAGGCATAAGAAGTACTCTTAATCTGGGGAAATATCTGGGTGTTTATCTGAACCATTCTAGAGTTTCTAAAGCTTCCTTTAGCCATGTTATGGATAGGGTCAAGAGCAGGCTGAGCTCTTGGAATGCCAAAACCCTCTCTCTAGCTGGTAGATTGACTTTGGTCAAATCTGTGATTGCGGCTATGCCTACTTATTCTATGCAAACAGCTTGGATCCCTAAATCTGTGTGTGACAGTATTGAAAAACAGTCTCGTGGTTTTATTTGGGGGTCTTCTGCCAGTAAGAGAGGGGTGCATCTGGTCAACTGGGATACTATGTGCACTAGGAAGATGTCTGGGGGTGCTGGCTTAAGGAATATTAAAGCTTTTAATCAAGCGTTTATCTTAAAGGTGGGCTTTGGTTTACTTACTAAGAAGGAGACTCTGTGGGCTAGAGTTCTTAGAAATAAGTACAAAGTTGATGATGTTCTGGTTCCCAGAGTTGCTAGATCTGTGGGTGATAGTAACATTTGGAGGGGTTTGTGTTCTTCTTGGGAGCACATTTTGGCTGGTTCCAGCATAATCATGGGGGATGGGAGTCTTGCTAATTTCTGGTTGGATTGCTGGATTCCGGGTTTAGGAAGACTTATTGATAAGGCTACTGCTAGTGTGCCTGCCAATGTTCAGATCTGGAGGGTTGCGCATTGTGTGACTCAGAATGGTGTTTGGGACTGGGATAAATTTAAAAGATATCTGCCTGCTGATGTTTGCAAGGTTATTGCTGATGTTGAGGTCCCTAAGGTGGAGGATGGGATTGATAAAGTTATCTGGAGGCCTTCTAGCTCTGGTCTCTTTACTGTCAGGTCGGCCTACCAGTTTATTAGGAATGAGGGTATTAATTTGTCTAATCATAATAATTTGTGGGAGTGTGCGTGGAAGTGGCAGGGACCTGAGAGGATAAAACACTTCTTGTGGCTCCTTTTGGGGAATAGTCTCTTGACTAATGAGCAAAGGAGTAAAAGACATATGGGTGGGGATGCTCATTGTCCTAGATGTTTTCATTCCTGTGAAGACTGTAAGCATGTGATGAGGGGGTGTCCTTGGGCTAAGCAGGTTTGGATGATTTTAAATCCGGAGTTCAAGGGGAGTTTCTTCTCTGGTAGTAGCTTCTCTGATTGGCTTAGTTGTAACCTGAAAAGCAAAAAGGGGAAGGGGCTGGAGTATGGGTGGAGTCTGTTGTTTGGTACCACTTGTTGGATGCTTTGGCAAGCTAGAAACAATCTTGTCTTTAGGAATGAGGTGTGCTCCCCTGCTAGCTTTTGTTTTAAGGTTAGTGCCTATGTTAATGGTATTACTCTTGCTGGGAGGTCGTTAGGGGGAATTGAAGCTAGCTTTAGTAATTTGAAGGCTTGTTCTGATTTTTGGCAGCCTCCTCTTGAGGGTTGGATTAAAATTAATTCTGATGGAGCTTGCTCTCTTGATGGCCTTAGATGTGGTTGTGGGGGGATCCTGCGCAATAGCAATGGGAGATGGTTAGTTGGTTATACGAAGAAGGTTGGTCATGGTAACGCTCTGAAGGCTGAGTTATGGGGTGCTCTTCTGGGTTTGCAGGTGGCCTGGGATCATGGGTTTCGCCAAGTCCAGTGGGAAGGAGATTCTCTTGATGCCCTGCATCTTATTGAAAATGGTTGTGCTCTTGATCACCCTTTGTATCATGTGGTGGCTCGTATTCAAGACATGAAGAACAAGGATTGGAAGTTGATGTTTAGTCATATCAAGAGATCTGGTAATGCTGTTGCTGATCACTTGGCTGGTTTGGTGGACTATGATTCTTGGTTCTTATCTGTTCTGCCTAATGCTCCTGTGAGCTGTTGTAGGCTGTTAGAGTGGGATCTTTTGGGTGGCTTTGATGCCCAGAATGATCCTTAGTTAGTTTTCTTTTGTTTTTTCTTCTTTTCCCTAACATCCAAAAAAAAAAAGCAAATTAATTTCGGATAATTTTTAAATTAATAGGAGATCAATACAAAAAAAAGGTTTTATGCTATTTTGTTATTCAAATAAAAGCACAAGACAACTATAACAAGTGAAACGAATAATACAGGAAAGGAAATAACTTTAAACAAAGTTTATCCTCACATTTTAAGAGTAAGAATCATTAAACTTTGTTGGAGAAAAATTAATGAAATTTTTTGCAACATTCATACATTAATGTAATAATATAATATATAAATTTATTAAAATGATATATTTAAAAACTATTTACTAAAATAACATAATTATTTAACCAAGTTTAATTATTCCAACCCCATCTGCTAGATTTATGTGACACATACACTACCAAATTTATCAAAGTGATTGAATTTGACAAAGTATGACCATGTGAGACCCACCAATGATATCTCGGTGACACATGTTGACTTAATTCCAGACTTGGGGCTAGCATGGTTCAGTGATATTCAAACTATTATATTTTGATAATTCATTCAAAAAATTATTATATTGCTAAATGTGAAAAAGAAAACTGAGAGTTTTACTTGTTGGAAAAAAATTAATTTGGAGACCAAAATTGAATAATTGGTCATTTAATAAGACCAAAAGTATAATTAATATGGGTGTTTATTTTGTCATGTTAGGTGGAGGAAATTCCTATCATGCACCAGTAAAAGACAAAAAAAGATTTCACCAAAAAAGAAAAAGACAAAAAAAGATAATAATAAATAAAAAATGAGATGAGACACTTTGTTGAATAATTTTATTTTGTTATATCTTAACATAAATAAATTATTTTTCCTTGAACATAATTTTTATTTATCCCAATAGAAGTTTTAGTTTGTCATTTAACATGACAATAAAAAATTTCCTACACATATAATATTTTGTGAGACTCGCACTTTCTAAAGCAAAAAAAGAAATAAGACACACAAAACGAATTTCTATAACATTACACAATTATTCTTCTTACTACATAACTCTTATAAAACTGATTAAGGAAACTTTAAGAAAAGCATTTGAAGCAAATTAAAGTGCAATTTAATTTTCCTAGTTGACTTCGGTGCTTGATAAGTTGATATATTTATGACATACAATTTTTTGAGATCTTATCCTCCACGACTGAGGTCTGTCTCTCCTATAAACAGAATACAATTTTCACATTATTTTTCAAATCTTTCATCAGCAATTAGCAAACATTTATTTGATTCAGGTTTTAGTTTACTACTGAAAACATGGTTTCTAAGGAATACCTACGCATCCTAGGCCTCTTGGCCATTGTTGCTATGATCTCAACAGAAGTGGCAGCTAGGAACTTGGGTGAGACTTCCTCCAACCCTAGAATGTGTGAATTTTTGTTTTGCTTTCTATTCTCACCAACTATAAACTAAACAAGGAGCTCCCTTATTTACATTTTGTTCTTGTTTGAAAATCTAGCCATGGTTCTTTGCCTATTGATTATGCAATTACTAATCAAATTGATAAGACTTGTGTTCATTAATCATACGTTACTATTTTCATGGCAAATATGTGATGATACTCATTGTCTGATTTGTTCACTGTTCATGTGTTTGCAGATGTGGGTGATATCAAATATAACAAAAATGCTTGTCCCAATGGAGTGGGTCCCAACTGCTTTATTCCTGGTTTTGGTATTCCGGGTTTTGGTATTCCTGGTTTCGGTATGCCCGGCGGGGGCATGCCTGGTGGTGGAGCGCCCGGCGGTGGTGCACCCGGTGGTGGTGCTCCTGGTGGTGGTGCGCCCGGTGGAGGTGCTCCTGGCGGTGGTGCGCCCGGCGGTGGTGCTCCAGGCGGTGGTGCTCCTGGCGGAGGTGGTCACGGTGGGACACATATGATGTAAGGGCTTAGTTACCATGTGGGCCATGGTTAGAGTTATCCCTACAATAAATCATGTCACTGCGTAGTACTTTTTTGAATACAAGCAGCTGAAGTGTATCCACCGTGCTAAATTGTTTTCCTGAATATTAATGATTTTTTACTTTGGCTTTAACAACCGTACGTATTTCTACATTTTTTCTGTTCTTATATTACATGAATTAATATTTCTCATATTATAAGAGATAATTTTATCTCTTAGATATAAATAAAAATATATGAAATTCATATAAGGCTATATAAAAAGCAGAGAAAAAAATGAGTCATACATATATATATATATATATATATATATATATCTATATATATAATAAAATTATTTCCTATAATATGAGTATCATTATATTTAATCACCTATATAAAATAAAATTATTTCTTATAATATGATATAATAACCTTCTCTGTCACACCCATTATCCAGGATAAAAATCCACTGAAGAACTATACAACCTTCACTATCA
This sequence comes from Gastrolobium villosum, assembly GCA_032173675.1. Classification (NCBI taxonomy): domain Eukaryota; kingdom Viridiplantae; phylum Streptophyta; class Magnoliopsida; order Fabales; family Fabaceae; genus Gastrolobium; species Gastrolobium villosum. The sequence goes on from JAVKPL010009753.1 coordinate 30,649, forward strand.
CATTATGTTATGAGTCTAACTATAAACAAAGAATGCTTTAGATTTTATTTCATTGCATCGTGGATGCGTTGATTGAGAATGATGATCTAAAAGTTAATGAGGTTTCAACTTCTCCTTTCAACTTCAATTTTGTAGTTGAGAAAGAAAGATGATGGCCCACCTTGTAAAAAGAAAAAAATAGTACGGATCGAAATCAAAGTAAAAGTGATATGAGGAGAGCAATTTGATAAAAACATAAGAAGTATTTTTGCCAAAGTTAATTATGAGTTTATTGATAAACTTAAAAAAAAAAATTATTTTAAAAATGGTAAAACAACATACATCAACATTAACATTACATCTTTCCCAAATTAATTAGGGTCAGGGCAGATAAATCTTAATAAAAATAGGAAAAAAGATTACAAATATAAATTAAATGAAGGGATTAATATTTCATATTGTAGAAGATAATTTTATCTATTACATGTACATGTATGACCCATACGAGACCATGTAATGAGAAAAAAGAGAAAAAAAAAACATAGGCTCCATATATTTTTATGTGTGAAGCAAATAAAATAAAAATAATCTTATAATATGAGAAATATTTATCCCATAAAAGAAATATAAATAACACTAGAAATAAAAATAAAACAATAAATGAAGAATAAAATAAAATAAAATTATATGAGAGAGAATAACGTAAGAGCGAAAAATAATAAAAGAAAAAGAAAAATTAAAGAAATAAAGAGATAGAAATAAAAAACAAGAAAAAATAAATAAATTAATAAGAGAATAAAATGGGGAAAAGGTGAAGAAAAAAAAGAAAAGGTAAAGAAAGAAATAAAAAGAAGATAAATATAAAAGGAAAGCGACTAAAAATAGAGGGGCGAGTCGCTTAACTTATTTTTTTTTTTAAAGTTAAATATTATGTTAGGCCCCAGCCAACCCACCAAACGGGGCAGGAGGGCCAGTCTTTTAACTCAATTTCAAAAATAGAACAAGGCGGGTTGATTTATTTTTTGACAAATTAATTACGGCAAGAGACAAGTGGTGCAGAGTAGGGGTTTTAAAAAATTGAACCAAATCATGAATCGAATCTGAACCGCTCTTAAAATAATCGGTTTTTAAATACCGGTTCATTAACTAAACCAGTTTTTAAAGAACCAGTTCATGAACCGAAATAAGGTAATTAGTGGATAATTAGAAAATGATTCCATAAATCTTAATAATTATATTGGGCTTAAATAATTATACTGAACGCTTTTTATTTTTTAAACAAATTAAAAATTATAACGAAGAGATGTAAGTGGTGCGGATACTGGCTAGGGGTGTGCAAAATAACCAAAAAATTGAACCAAACCTTCAGCTATTAAGGCTAATACTGCGCGAACCGCTGCAGCCTCCTACGTGAAACCTAATCGGTTTTTGGCCAAATGAACCTAATTTTTAAAGCTCTCCACAAAGACAGAATCCGAGCTTCAGAAAATAATCGGTTTTTCAAGTTTATCTTGCTTAAAACCAGGGTTTAACTAAACTACCATTTTTAAAGAACCATTTCATGAACCGAACCGGTTTTGAACCAGTTTTAAAAATCGAACAATTAATTTTTATAAAAGTAATATGATGATCACATGATTAAGGGGCTTATGGCTTTGTTGGAAGCCCCGTAAAGGAAAGACATAAAGTTATATGCATGTGATGCATAATTAATGATATATTATTGCAATTGATACCGCTGTGTTTGGATTTGAGAGTGGTTGGACTCTTGGCTTGGATAGCTAGCTTGCAAGGTAAGCTTTCGTGTCCTCGGAGCCAAAAATGGTTTATGCATGTTACATGCTTTTTGGAAAAGCACCTTTTAATAAAATGAGTATGTGGTAATATGATAGGTGAATCATGTAGGTATAATCTGGCCAGTAGATTTGATAAACACACATAAATCTGCTGCAAAATTATATTGTAAAACTGTTTTTGAACCTATATCACACAAATAAAGGGTGACCCTTGCAATAATAAGTTAGGAGTGACAAAACATGTTATGCTGACAGTGACTGGATTATGTTTTAAAATTTAGTTCACCATACTGTACACATTTGGTGAGCATGGGGTTTGTCCATGCCACACAGACTTGTTATTGTCTTTTAATTGAAGTTGTAATTAAAATGTTAGGCTATGTGTGTAGGATACTCACTTATTATTTATATATGAGGTATGTTAGTTGTATTGCAATTTACATACAGGCAGTATTTTATGAAATTGATTAAGTAATCAAGTTGGCTAAGGTTAATGACGTCATAATTGAATTAAAGAAAAAGTTATTCCACATTTTAATTAAGCGTGACTTAATACGATAGTATGTTAACAATCCGGGTACGGGCTGTTACACAAACCGTTTTCGAACCAAACTAAATTAATTTTTATAAAAGTAATATGATGATCAGCTCAACCCACAAAAAGTAATATGATTAACATATATTATTGCAATTGAATAAACCCTGACTAAATAAAAATTAATTTTCAACACCTTTTCAAATAAAATAGTAATAATAAGAATTAACTTTGAAAAAAATTTAGTTCACCACTATCACACAACTAGGGTGACCTTTGCAAAATGTTAGGAGTGGCCAAACATGTTGGAGTCTGATTAGTGTCGTATCAAGTCTGACTCGCAGGTCAAGCCGTCTAATCTATGTAGGATATGTTATTCTTCGCAGGTCAAAAATTGAAATTTATACTATAACTGGTCGTGGGTCGCATGAGTTGACCCTAAAAATAAAAATATTGATTTTTTAAATTAAAAGTAAAAGTAAAAACTTGAAAAAAGTATTCGAGTTGACTCCTAATCTGCAATGGTATATGTGAAACAACACGAAACAACACCGATTCATGTCATTTACTCAAACATACACACGACTCGTTTTATCTCACGTTTCAAAATGACCCGCGTTTTGATGTGTCACATATCATGAAACATTTTGGCACCACTACTAAATGTTGTAGGATTACAAGGCTACAACTTCGTAAATCCCTTTCAATAATTTTTTTATATAACCATCGATATTGAAGAAATAAAAATTCACTTAAATTTTTTTAAAAGAAATATTCTTGAATAATTTATATGAAAAGAAAATACAAAAAATATTAGGTCAATAAATTTCGACAAGCTTAATAAACTATTTTATAAAATAATAAAAAAGCTAACAACCATCACAACTTAACTAATTTGCGCCTTAGGTGTCCTAGATAAGTATTGTGGAGTTAATAAGCTAAAACAAGCTCAATCTTCAAAAGAAAAGTTTTATGTTATTTTATAAGGGATAGGTTATTCTATTTTTACCCTTTTTTTTTTGTCTATCAGTATCCAATACTATTAGATCAGAATTTCAACTATCTTTATCATTTGTTTCTCTTATTGAGATTCTGATTTAATGATATTGGAGAGTGGTAGACAAAGGTAGACAGAAAAAAAGATAGGTAAAATAATCTATTTTATTTTATAATTCAAATAAGTACAAGACAACTATAATAAATGAAACAAACAATACAAGAAAGGAAATAACTTTAAACAAAATTTATCCTCACATTTAAAGAGTAAGGATAACTACCAAATGATGGTAACTTACTTTGGAGGTGAGAGCCTTCTTTATTATCATCTTTGGGATGGATTTAAAGCCTTAATTCCGGGAATCACCCCAAATCGGATTAGTCGCAGAATGATAAATCAATTAAAATATATCTAAAAAATAAGAGTAAAAATAACTTTACCAAAAAAAAAGTAAGTATAAACTTTGTTGGAGAAATAAAAATTAATTTATTTTTTTTACAGCATTCATATATTAATATAATAATACGATATAAAAATATAATAATACAATATAAAACTTATTAAAATGATATATTTAAAAATTATTTACTAAAATAATATAACTTAACCAAGTTTAATATTATTCCAATTTCGAACCCCGTCTGCTAGATTTAATTAGGTGACATGATACTACCAAATTTATCAAAGTGATTGAATTTGACGAAGTATGACCACGTGAGACCCAAGTTTGTTAAAATTGAGATTTTCAGTAAAATTGGGAGGGGGTTTAAAAATAATAAAGCATAAAATTGTAATGTAAAAAATTCGTAAAAATATTTGAAATATTGGTAAAATCGTTTTAATGAAAAAAATCATAAAATCGTAGTGATAAATCGAGATTTTAACAATGCCACCAATGATATCATGGCGACACATGTTGACTTGATTCCACATGTGGGGCTTCCATGGCTCACTGATATTCAAACTATTATATTTTGATAATTCTTTCAAAAAAATTATTGTATTGCTAAATGGGAAAAAAATCTGAGAGTTTTCCGTGTTGGAAAAAAATCAATTTGGAGACCAAAATTGCATAATGGTCATCCAAATAAGCCCAAAAGTATAAATATTTGTTTAGGGAAAAAATTGATGAGAATTTCCAAACTTTTTTAGGGAAAAAATTGAACAAATTTTTCAAACTTTTTTCTTACTCAATTAAAGAAACTTTAAAATGCATTTTGTTAGAGAATAATATAAATCATTGAAATGATTTTCGTCCAACACTTTAAAATTTTGGGTTAAAGTGATTCTTTATATGGTATAGAGATTCAACTTTAGTGACTACAAGGTTACGAGTTCGATCTTCACCTACGCCACTTATTAAATTAAATAAGCATAAGGTAAATCAAAAAGAAAAAAATTGGACCTAATTAATATCTACACTTCAAGCGCAAAGGGCTATAGCGTAAGGGGGTGTTTAGAGAATAATATAAACCATTAAAATCCTCACTGTTAGCGAATAAAATATAAAGTATTAAAAAAGGCCATCACTTAACACCTTAAGGTTTTGGGTTGAAATGGTTCTTAACATGGTATCAGAGCTTGAGTGACCACAAGGTCACGAGTTCGATCCTCACCGCCCCCCACTTTCAGGTGGAATTAAGAAAAGCACAAGGCAGACCAAAAAAGGCTTGTGCAGCACAAGACAGACCAATAATAAGCTTGTGTCATATCCACGCTTCAAGCCCAAAGGGATCTTTACGTGAGGGGTGTGTTAGAGAATATAATATAAATAATTAAAAAGACCATCATCTAACCCTTAAATTGAAATAATTTTGGGTTGAAATAATTCTTTATACATTTTAAGCAAAAGTGTAAGTTAATTTGTAGTTGACTTTGGTTCTTGATATATTTATGACATACAATTTTTACCGGATTATGAAAACTTTTGAGATTTTGCCTCCTCCGATCCACGCGTGAGGTCTGTCTCTCCTATAAATAGAGTACAATTTTCACATTATTTTTCACATCTTTCATAAGCAAACATCTATTTGATTCAAGTTTTAATTTACTACTGAAAAAATGGTTTCTAAGGAAGCCCTACGCATCCTAGGCCTCTTGGTCATTGTTGCTATGATCTCCACAGAAGTGGCAGCTAGGCATTTGGGTGAGACTTCCTCTAACTCTAGAATGTTTGAATTTGTGTTTTGCTTTCTATTCTTTGCCTATTGATTGTGCAATTGCTAATCAAATTGATAAGACTTGTGTTTATTTTCATGGCAAATGTTATGATACTCATCGTTTGATTTGTTCACGGTTCATGTGTTTGCAGATGAGGTTAAAGAGAAAATAGATGCTTGTCCGAATGGAGTAGGTCCCAACTGCTTTATTCCCGGTTTTGGTATTCCCGGTTTTGGTATTCCCGGTTTTGGTATTCCCGGTTTTGGTATGCCCGGCGGGGGCATGCCTGGTGGTGGCATGCCCGGTGGTGGTGCTCCAGGCGGTGGTGCGCCCGTTGGTGGTGCTCCCGTTGGTGGTGCGCCCGTTGGTGGTGCTCCAGTCGGTGGTGCGCCCGTTGGTGGTGCGCCCGTTGGTGGTGCGCCCGTTGGTGGTGCTCCTGGAGGAGCTGCTCCTGGCGGTGGTGGTGCTCCTGGTGCTGCGCCTGGCGGAGGTGGTTACGGTGGGGGGAAGGGTCTGGGGGCTTAGTTACCATGTGCCATGTGGGCAATGGCTAGAGTTATTATCCCTAGCAAATATTACTTCACTTTGTAATACTATTTTGAATAAATGTATCCACCATTATAAATTGCTTACCTGAATATTAGTGAATTTTTACTTTGGCTTTAACAACCGTACGTGTTTTTAAATTTATTCTTTTATTATATTGAATATCCTTTACTGTCACATCTATTATTCAAAATAAAAATCCACTGAACTAAACTTTCCCTGTCACATGAAGTTAGGAGTCTAATTATAAACAAAAAAAAATGATTTAGATTTTATGTTATTGTATCGCGAATGAATGATGATCTAAATGTTAATTATTTTTAGGAAAATTTTCAAAGATTATCTGTAAGTTTTCTCTAGAATCACACCCTTCCCAAAATTTTGGATTATTTACACTCTTATTTAAAGTTTCTTTATTACTTATCCCCCAAACTTAATTTTTCATCTAAAAATAAATTAACAGAGTTAATTCTTTTTTTCAAAAATATCTTAATTATCATTAAAAAAAAAAAAAACATAAAGGAACCTTTGATGTCCAATGATTGTGTCTTGCGTCGCCTTTCTCTTCATCTTATGGGGCAAGAGACATGTTATCTCTTAGTTAATTTTACGATATATAATACACATCGCAAGTTTTTTCATTAAAGTTTGTTGATGCAATCTTTTGAGTATCGTGAATAAAAAGATTGTTGATGATGTAGAATACATGTTATCCATAAGTTCTTTATGCCCGAAATTATAGTAGATATATTATCTACAAATAATAGTTAATCGAATGAAATTTTTTGAGTGAAAACAAATTCTGACACTTTAACAAGTGTAGTTGGAAATCTTTTATATAAATACCCACAGTTAGGGATGTGCATGGGTCGAACCGAACCGGTTGTTTTGAAAAACCGAACCGAATTGGTTTAAGTGGTTCGGTTCGAAAGTGGTTCGGTTCAGTCCAAAACTGGTTCGGTTCGGAAGTGGTTCGGTTCGGAAGTGGTTCGGTTCGGTTCGAAAGTGGTTCGGTTCGGAACTGGTTCGGAACCGGTTCGGGTCGACCCTCTTTTGAAAAGAAAAAAATTAAAAATTTTAAAAAATAAAGTTATAAAAATTAATTTGGTTTGGTTTGAAAATGGTTCGGTTCGGTTCGGAAACGGTTCGGTTCTTAAACCGGTTCTAAAAATTGGTTCGGTTCTTAAACCGGTTCTAAAAACCGGTTCGGTTCATGAACCGGTTCTTTAAAAACCGGTTCGGTTCATGAACTAGTTTTTTAAAACCGGTTATTTTATGGAGCGGTTCGGTTCGGTTCATGGTTCGACCCACTTTTATGGTTATTTTGCACACCCCTACCCACAGTAGTACGTGGATTTTAAAAGGTTTCGATAACTGAAATCACCCGAGGGTTTTATAAGAGTTATGTTGTAAGAAAAATGATTGTGTTATGTTATAGAGATTCGTTTTGTGTGCCGGAGTTTTTTTTTGCTGCGGGCCTCACAAAATATTGTGTGTGTAAAAATTTTTTTGTGATCATGTTAAATGATGGATGATAAACTCATAAAAGAAATATGATTAACAAGTTATTGCAACTCAATTAATCCAAACTAAAATAAAACAATAATGATTAATTTTTAAAAAACAATTAGTGTTTCTCATGTTGTTACACACATAAAAGTTATCGGCTGTAATTTCTCTTTCTCTTTCTTCTTTTCACATGTGCCCAATGCTTTTATGTACATAGAAGATAATATTCAATAGAAGTGGGATCACATCTGGGTAAACATAGAAGCGGGATGACGAGACAAATAGAAGCTGTACGACGAGCAAGGTCACAAAATGTTCATCGAGGTGCACAAATATGGGTACCCGTATTTTCAGACAAATCTGGTATAGTAATACCTACCGAAACCGTATAAGTTCATGAAATTAAGAGAAAATTTATTTCCTATAATATAAAAAAATATTAATCCTTTAAAAAATTATGTCACCGTATTATCAAGCTTGGTGACCCTAGCTAAGTGTTGCAGGATTAATGGGCTACCATAGTTTCGTAAACCTCTTTAAATAAATTTTCAATATAACAATTAATATTGAAGAACTAAATATTTACTTGAAAATTTTAATTTTGTTAAGAATTTATTTCAAAGGTAAATAAAAAGATATTAGGTAAATTTTGACAATCTCAATAATTTATTTCATAAAAAAATAAGAAAGAGCTAACAGGTATCATAACTTTTTTTATTGGTACACAGCTTAATTTATTCTATTTGATTTAAAAGTAACAATTTATTAACATTTTTTATTTCAATTTAATATAAGAATAATAATAAAAAATTGGATCATCAAATCAATCGCGCCTTAGGCGTCCTTGTTAAATATTCTAGAGTTAATAAACTAATACCAGTGTTTTAAAAATCAGCTCAGACCGACCGGGTCTACTAGGGTCTTGGTAACCCGGTGGATTTCCCATTCCTATTGATTATTATGACCAGTTCTGCAATCAATTCGGTTTGGACCGTTTGATCTGACCGAGACTCGGCGACTCAATGACCCGATTGACCCGGGTAGACGGGTTGACCCCTTTTTTTGGTAAAACTTTTTTTGTTGTTGTTGTTGATGAGAACTCTTGAATTAAATCATGCCCATATTTTTCACCAAAAAAAAATATATATGCTCATATTTTATTGTAAATATGATTAAAAAGTAAGGTAAAAATAAGAAGGTATTTTGGATTAACGCAATTCGTTTATGTAATTTAGTTGCATCTTATAATGATCTTAAGATGTTAAGGGGGATAAAACTGATGGTCTCATCTCAATGGTGTACGCTTTCTCATTAGTGTATATTTCATGCCTACCATTTGTTATCATGATTTAGTTTATCTGTTATGTCAAGGCACAAAAGGTGCATTTAACTTACATTGC